>CM073002.1:128582355-128584855 GCA_037038555.1 Rhynchonycteris naso | reverse complement strand
TCCAGAAATTTTAAGACTATGTATAGATATATAAATGAATGTGTGAACACACACACACATACACACACACACACACGAGAAAGAGAGAGACCCTAATATTCCACTATCAGGAATAATTACTTTTTGGTTAAATCGTATATGTAGAAACTTATAAAAGATATATACATACCTTAAACAATTTACTTGTAGTATGTAAATGCATATTCATTGGCTACACTTTTGACAGGACCAAGGGCTTTTCTATAAAGACTTAGCCTCTATTTGGAGATGGTGTGTAGTTTTCTTGCATTTGCTATGGTCTTCTCCCTATAAGCTTCAATTATCAGCTGTTTTAAAGTAAAACCGAAAGCATTCCTATTTCATCTAAAGATATTTGTATTTTAATGAAAGCAATTGCATTCAATTCCTTTCAGTTGTTTGAAATTATAACAAAATCTCAACGATATCCATGGAGCAATAAAAACCTTTAAATTTTTATTACTAATTTTCCATGGTTTTACAGTCATTGTATCCAAACCCAACTTGACCAGTCACACACACACACACACACACACACACACACACACACACACACACACACACACACACACACACACACACCTTATAGTAGTCTGTCTTTCCAAAACATTCAAATTCTTTTTTCATGGAAACAACTTACTTTGTACGCATAATTCAGTGGTTTGAGTAATAATTAAGTTACACAGTTAAAAATTACAAGATGCATTCTGGCCTAAACAGATTGGATGCTACACAGAAATTCCTATGTTGATTATTTAACTCAGCTGATGGAGCTGAATGTACACAAATCAAGAGAGCTCCTCCCTGCTTTTAACCTTGGGAGTACGTAGCCATCATAAAATGATTTGGGCATGGGCCTTTATAGCATTCACCATTAATTACTACACTCTAAGCAATAT
Source organism: Rhynchonycteris naso (assembly GCA_037038555.1). Classification (NCBI taxonomy): domain Eukaryota; kingdom Metazoa; phylum Chordata; class Mammalia; order Chiroptera; family Emballonuridae; genus Rhynchonycteris; species Rhynchonycteris naso. The sequence goes on along the minus strand of CM073002.1, from coordinate 128,583,938 downwards.
ACCTGTTTTAAATTCCATGATTAAATATAACCATTTATTTTTATATTTTAATAATTACTGCTATGTAATGATTGCCAATTTTATGCTGGTATTTCATATTTTAACAATCTATCATCAAATAAACTTTTTCATCCTATAGATGAGTGAAATGGTGAGGTAGATATAGTAAATAACTTGCCTGAGGACTTAAAACCTTTTTCATTTATGTAAATAAATTTGTTTCTCTGAACAGAAAAATATTCTCATCTCACAGTAAGGTCACAGTATCAAAGGGACAGCTTTGCTGCGGTCAGTAAGTTGGTTTCTCAGAGCTCGTCACCCTTATATGACCCAATGATATGGTCACACTACTTCAGGGAGATTTGTATATTATAAACATCCAACTATTACCTTGGGTTAAATTCTAGAGTTTCTGGGAGAATCTTATGGCCTTGATCCACTGGCCAAAAGGGCTAAGTCTTCATTCAGACAAGTGGTTCCATCGCAGAGAAAGAAAGGTGCAGGATTCCTTTGAAGGATGCCTTTGGCAGCACAGTGCCCCTCCCCTCCTTTGTGGCTTTGTACCAATCCAGGCACTTTGCTGCTGTCTGCCTCCCATGCTGAGATTGGACAAAAAAAAGAAGAAAGCCCCGAGCTTGAGGTAATCATCACTTGCTGCTTATAGTTTGTGCATGATCAATACCAGCAGGCTTGAGGACCATAATAAACATCCCTTTTGTAAAAAGCAGTGTTCAGCCACATACAAATATTAAAAACATCTGAGAATCAGCATGATCCAGACAAAATATTTTAGAGCACTTATTTAAAGTTGGGTCTTTTTATTTCACTTACTTCGTCATTCTATTTCTGTGAATGGTCTTTTTCAGCCTTTTCTTCTGTGTTCATTATGGTAATTATTCTTTGGAATTCTAATACAATATATGCCTCGGTGAAGATCTGTTGTGCTACTTGTGGAGTCTGAGAATCAAAAAATATTGCGTTCTAAATTTAAACTGTCTGCATAGCAAACACAAATGCTTGCTGTTTGAAAATGCTGAAATACCAATCATTTTTACATTTCATAGTTATGTGTTCTATAATCTTTCGTGTTTATTTATTTATTTACTTGGTTAAAATAGTTCTTTTCAGTGTTTGAATAATTTATATTGATTATTTTTTTCCAACTGTTTTGATATCTGGGATAATTTATCTGGCACAACAAAGTTTGTCTTAATTATAACAAATTTGTTTTGTGATTTAAAGGCCCCAAAACTGAAAACAATACTGAAAGTGAAGTGATGAACACTGCCTCCTATTATCAGAGAGCTATTTTATCCTGTCTTCATCCTGAATAATGGTGCACCATAAAGTTAGTGAGGTCTTCCTGAAACCTTTCAATAACTACACCATTGGGGTAGCTCCAATATCACAATTGGGCTCTGACAGCTAGGGTTAGTTAATCCTCAAAACGGGCTGCTGAAAGTTTTGTGGACAGCAGATTTTCAGAGATGCATTTGCTTCCTTCTCCTGTCCCTCATATAAAATAGGAAAGAAGTAAATATTTTCTTAGGGGAAATAGAAAAAAAGTATACAACTACCCTCCT